>OX387400.1:10674380-10684380 GCA_947563765.1 Anarsia innoxiella
CTTCTAGCTTCATAGAGAAGGGCTGCTTCTCTCACACGGAGATCAAGTGGGAGTATTCCGGCCAGCACCAATGCGGAATTCAGGGAGACCGTGCGGTACGCCTTACACATGCGCTGCGCTACTCCCCTTTGGACTGCGTTTAGCCGCTTAACAACTCCAAGTTTGTTAGCTGCCGAACCCCAGATGCTTGCGGCATACAGCACGATTGGTTCTACGACTGCGGTGTAGATTATTCTGACAACTTCCGGTTGGAGGCCCCAGCTCGCTTTAGCCGCCCTTGACAACTGCTTATCGACGGCAATGGCCCTCCTGCAAGCGTTCGCGACGTGAGCGTTAAAGGTGAGCCTGTGGTCGATGGTGACACCTAATATTTTTATGTCTTGTGACATTGAAATGCTCACTCCCCCCATGTTGAGGCGTGGGGCGTCGAATTTCAGCTTCTTTGTAAGTACCATCCCAAAAGTCTTGTGGGGGGCAAACTTCAGCTTATTTTCGACACCCCAGGCCCGAACACACTCCAGTGCAGCATTAGCTCGTGTTTCAATATCGAGCGCGGTGTCACCCTCGAACACAAGCACAACATCGTCAGCGAACGCCTGCATGTAGTCGCCACGAGCCTCGAAGCTCCGAAGCAAGGGGTCAAGGAGGAGGTTCCACAGGATTGGTCCACCAATGGACCCCTGGACGCATCCCTTACTGGTTGTCCTGTGGTGCTCCTCTCCGGCGTATCTGACGCATACCCCTCTGTCGCTCAAGTAGCTGTCGATGACTCTCCTCAAGTTGACCGGTATTCTCTCCTCGGCCAGTCTGACTCTAATCGCGGGCCACCAGGCGCTGTCGAAGGCGCCCTCTATGTCTAGCGATATTAGCGTAACGATTTTCTTTTTATTTAATTTATCGCGTATGTGGTTTAGCAAGACATAGAGGGCGTCCTCGGTGCTCCTTTGTGGCATAAAGCCGAACTGGTTCGGACTGAGTCTAGGTAAAAGGTAAAACTTGAGGCGAGTCATCAACAGCTTCTCGTATATCTTACCCAATATCGGCAGAAGGCCAATAGGTCTAAAGGACTTGGGGGTTGTGTACGACCCCTTACCTGGCTTCCGGAGAATGACTACTGTGGCCTGTTTCCAAGCCCACGGGAAGAAGTAGAACTTCAGGCAGGTATTAAGTAAATGGAGGAACAGCTCCGGATCACTGTGGATGGCTTGGTTGCAGATGTCCGCAGTAAAACCGTCTCTACCCGGTGCCTTTTTGGGGTTAAACGATCTCAACGTTCGGTCAAGTTCTGCCATTGTAAAAGGTGGGTCGCAAGAGTCATCTTGTTGTCCATCATTTACTGTGCTGGCTTGATTTCTTATTTGCTTGTGCGTTGGATCGTCGCTCCCCTCCAAGTCGTCCGGGTAGAACGTCTCAGCCAATAGTCTCGCTGACTCCACTGGGCTCAACGTCTCTCCATCTGCTACCAGCGGAATGTCTTCTTCTCTCCTTGCTGTCCTACCTATAACCCGATATATCCCCTCCCATACCCCTTCCCTATCCTGTTTCCTGCAGAACTCCTTCCAACTCTCAACCTCTGCCTTTTGGGCTTCTAACTCATATTCTTCTTTTTGTTTCAGGTACTCCTCGACGACCTTCGACCTTCGGACTGATGCTGCGTTCCGGATCCTGCTCTTCATCGTGGACACCTTCCTCTTCAAGTCGGCTAACCTCTCGGACCACCATGGTAAGTTTACTTCATCTTTACATTTCTTTTTAGGCATATTTTCATTACAGGCTTGTTCTATTACTGTTTCATATTTATTTATAAATTTATCTATTTCTGTCGGTGTATTGATTTTATTTAATTCTGCTATTGTGATGTTATGGTCTTGATACAAAAATTTTAGTTTTTCTCGAAAATTAGGCCAGTTTGCTTTTTTAGTGTTAAATTTTCTTGTGGTTCTGTTTATAGTTATCTTTTTTATGTTTCTTGCTTTAATTTCAAATGATATACCATTGTGGTCCGAGCTGGTTAGTCCCTCTTCGACTTTCCAATTATCCACTTTGTCTATCAGATTCTCAGAGCAGGCCGTCACGTCTACGAAGCTCGAGTATCTGATCCCTCCTCTGATCGTATCGAAGGTCGGAGTTTCCCCATTGTTGAGTATTGTTAGGTTGAGCTCTGCGAGGACCTCAAACATGTCTTCGCCCCTGTGGTCTATCGTAGGGCTACACCACCAGATATGTTTCGCATTAGCGTCACCTCCAACTATGACATTCGTCGCGTTGACCTCCTCATGGATCTTTTTCAGGTGGCTCAGATATTCTTCAATGGGGTGGTCCGGCTCAAAGTAGAGGGAGATCAGGCTGAGTTTTCGGCTGCCAACATGGATCCCCACCACAACGATGTTGTTTGTGGTGAGTTGCGGGTACTGAGTGACGCTAATATCGTTGCGGAAAACAGCGATAGCTGCTTTAGTAGTCCCTTCTCCGGTGTTGGCACTCTGAAAAACTCTCACTCCGGCCTGACCTTTCATACTCCGGGCCCCACCAACGTACGGCTCTTGTATGAGGGCGATAGCAGCACCACGATTTTGAGCTTCCATGAGGAGTTCGTTTGTTGCGAGCTTTTTTCTTTGGAGGTTCGCTTGTAACATCTTAAGGGTTTGTTCGCCTGGGGTGCCCTTAGCAATAGGCCACGGATGACCTTACTATGCTGTCCCACTTCTTGCGTACGGGGCATTCTGAGCTGAAGGCGTTATGTCCCACTTGGTCGTATTTGGCTTTGCTACAATTCCTGCATGTGGGTTCCGTTCTGGCTATCCATTCTGCACACTCTGCTCGGAGGTGGGGCCCGCCGCAATGACTGCAAAGGTCGACAGACTCTTTGCAGAGACGCTTGCCGTGTCCAAACTCCAAGCAGCGTGTGCATTGGATGAGCGGGGATTGGTCTTCGACCCTCACTCTTTGAAGATCCAGATGCAGGTATCCAATCTCAGTTGCATTTCGCCACCATCGTGGTGGGACAGTTATGATCACATGGTTAGTGTGGGGATTCCGGGCCTTCCTCCTATACTTAATTTCAATCCTTTCGTCTTCGCCATCGGGACAGTCAAAAACTTCCCGGTTCTGATTCATCAGTGCTTTGAGAATATCATCGTCAGTATTGTATGTAAGCACATCCTTCAGAATCAGAAGCGGGTTTTTGTTTTTCACTGTCTCGACGGCGAGGCGACTTTCATCCCTTTCCAATCTCTCCTTCACTTTGTTCCTTTCTTCTAATGTCCGGAACCCCATCACCACCTTCCTGTCCTTGGCCTTCCTCACCTTCTCCACCTTCACCCATCCTTCCTTTGCATCAATTGCTTTCCTAACTCTGTCCAAAACTTCCTCTCCCGTCTCCGTCTCGTCCTTAGAGGTGACCACAACGGAATGCAGTGTCGCGCGTTGAGCCACTGGTTTGGCTACCGCACTCGCATACGTTTTGGGCACCTCTTCAGGACTCCCTTTCACTTTCTCAATCCTCTCTTGCAGCTCTATTAATTTCCTGGTGTTCTCTGTGAGTAAGAGGCTGTGCTCCGCCAGCTGTTTGGTCAGTTGGAGCCCCTCGTCTCCAACAGAGAACGTACTATTCATTTCTTTTCTTTCAGGTTCTTCCTTTGCTGTCTCTCCATTTACCCTGCACTTCTTCAGCTCTGCTTCCGACTCTTTGACGAGTTGGAAAAGTCGGTCCAGAACTTCGGTGAGTCCACTTTTAATTTCCGTCTTGATATTACGGGAGCTACTTAGGTTAAGTTTACCTTTTTTCAGGCACGTTCGAGCTTCCGTGACTCTATCTACTGTCGACGGTTTAGGTGGAGTCGTCGACGCGGTCTTATCTTCGGATGTTACCATCCCAGTCAGTCTTGGTGATGATGAATGTCTTTGCTTGTTCACAGGTCCTGCCTGCTTCGTTGTTTGTGTAAGTGGCGGGGTAGGGTCAGTGTTAGCTGACTCCCATTCGTCAATGCTCCGCCTTACCTGGGACGGCTTTGTTTTCGGCGGTGAAGCCACGTTTTTGGTTGGTTTTACCGGGGTCCTGTGACCAACGAACATATTGGAGGTAGGTATTCCGTCAAAAATAAAATAATAAAAATATAAATAATAGCTAGCAATTTGTATAAGTAGTACAAATTTTATAAATTTAACACTAGTTAATGTCACTAAAACCTTATATCTAAAGCAAGTGGCTCAAAAAAGCGACTTGTGTCAAAAGGAACACGTGTTCGTAATTTGAAAATAGGTAAATAAAAGTTTTCTACTTCCGTACTGTAGAGAAGTTCGTTAATATTAATAAAGTTCTACTTTCTGTTTCAGGTTAACAGCAGCAGCGGTATCAGCACAGGTGTCGACTATCCTCACAGGTAAGTGTTTTATATTTCGTGTATGCGTATGTGTGTGTGTGCGTGTGTTTATGTGTGTGTGTGTGTGTTTATGTGTATGTGTGTGAGTGTGTGTCTGTGTGTGTATCTGTGTGTGTATGTGTGTGTGTATGTGTGTGTGTATGTGCGGAGGCTACTGGTCTCAATTTTTTAATTTTACACTGTTACAATAAAGAAGTAGAGTTAATTTTTCAGAAAAAATAAAATAAAATACAAAAATAATTTATTCAAATTGATGTAGAGTGGAAAGGTGCTCTACATTCATCAACATATAACAACAGTGATGGATCCAATAAGAAAACACCAAAAGAAAAAATTTTTTATTCAAAATATAAAATGTAGAGTCAGTTAAATTTCGAAACTCTATGTAGAGCCGTACAAATAGCTTTAATAGATAGCTCTTGGCATGCCCTTTCAAATGAGCCCAAACTCGGGGGTCCTAGCCCAAAGGGTTCCAGAGAAAAAGGTATCGTAAATTCGCCAAAAATTTTCCGTAAAAACCGGAAACGCGAATATCTTCGCAACCAGTGGGCCGATTTCCCCGGTGTTTGGGTTCAAAATTTAAAGCTCAATGAGCTCTATCCGATGGGTGGGTTTTCAGGCGTAAAATTTTTCAGGTCCTGAAAAGTCCTGAAATACAATTCAGTCGATAGTCTGTAGCCTGCCCTAGATCTCAAAGAAAATCCCAGTCTCCTAGGCCAACCGGATCGGAAGATATAGGTGTTTTAAATTTTCCAAAATGGCCGCGCACCTGTCAAAGTCAGACTTTGAACATCGATATCTCCCTTTCCAGACGGCGGAAAAATCCCGGGTTTGGGCTATTAGTATCGGCCTTACTAGGACTATCGACCCAGGCAGTTTTCAGGGCCTGAAAACTTGACGTCTCCGAATCGGCTGAAAATTTCAGAAAAGAATCTTTACAAGATTTGAAGCACTGCAGAGAAAACCGCAGCGCTCTAGGGCTAACAGAAAGGAAGTTACAGTCGGTCAAAGATAAGTTTGACAGCTACCGAACTGTCAATGTCAAACTTTGCATCCAAATATCTCCGGTTCTAGGCGTCGGAAAAATACGCGGTCTTCAATCTACAAGAGAGCTTGATTGAATGAAGCCCTCTAAATAAGTTTCAGGCCTGAAAATTTTTCAGTCCTGAAAACTCCTAAAAGTAATTAAAAAAGTTAGCTATGCTAAGGGCATAGCCAACTGTGAAAACCGCGCGTTTCCAGCACCAATAGAAGCGGAGAAAACCTAAATCGTAAAAATACAAAATATTTTTCGCGAACCGTAAATATACTAAATTCGCGAATTTTAAAGATATTCAATCGCGGTTTGGGGTTCAAAATATAGATTTATACTACTTTTAACTAATTATAACAAAAAATTTCAATATTTTCTAATATTTCAGGATTTACAAGCAAAATTAACTTAAAATTGAATATCTTTAAAACTATAATACCTAAAAATATGGAAAAAATCTTAAAATTTGTGTAAAATAAGGACCTAAATAATGATAAACTAAAAATAAAATTTTTTGAAAAATTTCCTGAAAAATTTTGAATTTTAAGATTTTTTCAGTTTTTTAATTACAGCGCTAAGATTTATTAAGCTAAAATACTAAAATTTAAAATATCAATAGTCCAGATTAGCGCGCAAAAGATAGCAGTTGAAGTTTTTCGAATTTCCAATTTTTTCAGGAGTTTTTAGCCTTCAAACTTTCACTTTTTAAAATTCAATAACTCCAAAAGTAGTGGGGGTAAAATTTTGTTTATTTTACCTTGAGTCTTCTTATATGGTGTTCTGCAATCCCTCAAAATTTCAGCAGCGCAGCTCTGCTCCTTCAGGATTTTCAGGACCACGTGGTTTTCAGTTTTCCAATTTTTCCCGCGAATTGCGAGGCGGGAAAAATCTGGTGACGCTGCAGGAGGCTGGGGGGACGAATTCCCCACCCGATGGTGAAAGAAAATGGGGGGGTCGTCGATCTCGTTACTGCAGCGCACGCACTTAAAGGTGTAAAAATTGAAGTCTAACCTTAAAAACACACGTGGTTTTCAGGAAACCTATGTTCCCGTGAAAAATCCAATACAACACTGCAATCCTTATGTGCACAACACAAAACCAATCTCTTTAGTAAAAATTTTACGACAATCGGAGCACTTTTGCCGAAGTTACGAATTTTTTCGTACAGAGCTTATGTTTTAAGCTGTTTGCACGGCGAGGGGAGGTGCAGAACTGGGTTAGGTTAGGTTAGGTTAGGTTAGGTTAGGTTAGGTTAGGTTAGGTTAGGTTAGGTTAGGTTAGGTTAGGTTAGGTTAGGTTAGGTTAGGTTAGGTTAGGTTAGGTTAGGTTAGGTTAGGTTAGGTTAGGTTAGGTTAGGTTAGGTTAGGTTAGGTTAGGTTAGGTTAGGTTAGGTTAGGTTAGGTTAGGTTAGGTTAGGTTAGGTTAGGTTAGGTTAGGTTAGGTTAGGTTAGGTTAGGTTAGGTTAGGTTAGGTTAGGTTAGGTTAGGTTAGGTTAGGTTAGGTTAGGTTAGGTTAGGTTAGGTTAGGTTAGGTTAGGTTAGGTTAGGTTAGGTTAGGTTAGGTTAGGTTAGGTTAGGTTAGGTTAGGTTAGGTTAGGTTAGGTTAGGTTAGGTTAGGTTAGGTTAGGTTAGGTTAGGTTAGGTTAGGTTAGGTTAGGTTAGGTTAGGTTAGGTTAGGTTAGGTTAGGTTAGGTTAGGTTAGGTTAGGTTAGGTTAGGTTAGGTTAGGTTAGGTTAGGTTAGGTTAGGTTAGGTTAGGTTAGGTTAGGTTAGGTTAGGTTAGGTTAGGTTAGGTTAGGTTAGGTTAGGTTAGGTTAGGTTAGGTTAGGTTAGGTTAGGTTAGGTTAGGTTAGGTTAGGTTAGGTTAGGTTAGGTTAGGTTAGGTTAGGTTAGGTTAGGTTAGGTTAGGTTAGGTTAGGTTAGGTTAGGTTAGGTTAGGTTAGGTTAGGTTAGGTTAGGTTAGGTTAGGTTAGGTTAGGTTAGGTTAGGTTAGGTTAGGTTAGGTTAGGTTAGGTTAGGTTAGGTTAGGTTAGGTTAGGTTAGGTTAGGTTAGGTTAGGTTAGGTTAGGTTAGGTTAGGTTAGGTTAGGTTAGGTTAGGTTAGGTTAGGTTAGGTTAGGTTAGGTTAGGTTAGGTTAGGTTAGGTTAGGTTAGGTTAGGTTAGGTTAGGTTAGGTTAGGTTAGGTTAGGTTAGGTTAGGTTAGGTTAGGTTAGGTTAGGTTAGGTTAGGTTAGGTTAGGTTAGGTTAGGTTAGGTTAGGTTAGGTTAGGTTAGGTTAGGTTAGGTTAGGTTAGGTTAGGTTAGGTTAGGTTAGGTTAGGTTAGGTTAGGTTAGGTTAGGTTAGGTTAGGTTAGGTTAGGTTAGGTTAGGTTAGGTTAGGTTAGGTTAGGTTAGGTTAGGTTAGGTTAGGTTAGGTTAGGTTAGGTTAGGTTAGGTTAGGTTAGGTTAGGTTAGGTTAGGTTAGGTTAGGTTAGGTTAGGTTAGGTTAGGTTAGGTTAGGTTAGGTTAGGTTAGGTTAGGTTAGGTTAGGTTAGGTTAGGTTAGGTTAGGTTAGGTTAGGTTAGGTTAGGTTAGGTTAGGTTAGGTTAGGTTAGGTTAGGTTAGGTTAGGTTAGGTTAGGTTAGGTTAGGTTAGGTTAGGTTAGGTTAGGTTAGGTTAGGTTAGGTTAGGTTAGGTTAGGTTAGGTTAGGTTAGGTTAGGTTAGGTTAGGTTAGGTTAGGTTAGGTTAGGTTAGGTTAGGTTAGGTTAGGTTAGGTTAGGTTAGGTTAGGTTAGGTTAGGTTAGGTTAGGTTAGGTTAGGTTAGGTTAGGTTAGGTTAGGTTAGGTTAGGTTAGGTTAGGTTAGGTTAGGTTAGGTTAGGTTAGGTTAGGTTAGGTTAGGTTAGGTTAGGTTAGGTTAGGTTAGGTTAGGTTAGGTTAGGTTAGGTTAGGTTAGGTTAGGTTAGGTTAGGTTAGGTTAGGTTAGGTTAGGTTAGGTTAGGTTAGGTTAGGTTAGGTTAGGTTAGGTTAGGTTAGGTTAGGTTAGGTTAGGTTAGGTTAGGTTAGGTTAGGTTAGGTTAGGTTAGGTTAGGTTAGGTTAGGTTAGGTTAGGTTAGGTTAGGTTAGGTTAGGTTAGGTTAGGTTAGGTTAGGTTAGGTTAGGTTAGGTTAGGTTAGGTTAGGTTAGGTTAGGTTAGGTTAGGTTAGGTTAGGTTAGGTTAGGTTAGGTTAGGTTAGGTTAGGTTAGGTTAGGTTAGGTTAGGTTAGGTTAGGTTAGGTTAGGTTAGGTTAGGTTAGGTTAGGTTAGGTTAGGTTAGGTTAGGTTAGGTTAGGTTAGGTTAGGTTAGGTTAGGTTAGGTTAGGTTAGGTTAGGTTAGGTTAGGTTAGGTTAGGTTAGGTTAGGTTAGGTTAGGTTAGGTTAGGTTAGGTTAGGTTAGGTTAGGTTAGGTTAGGTTAGGTTAGGTTAGGTTAGGTTAGGTTAGGTTAGGTTAGGTTAGGTTAGGTTAGGTTAGGTTAGGTTAGGTTAGGTTAGGTTAGGTTAGGTTAGGTTAGGTTAGGTTAGGTTAGGTTAGGTTAGGTTAGGTTAGGTTAGGTTAGGTTAGGTTAGGTTAGGTTAGGTTAGGTTAGGTTAGGTTAGGTTAGGTTAGGTTAGGTTAGGTTAGGTTAGGTTAGGTTAGGTTAGGTTAGGTTAGGTTAGGTTAGGTTAGGTTAGGTTAGGTTAGGTTAGGTTAGGTTAGGTTAGGTTAGGTTAGGTTAGGTTAGGTTAGGTTAGGTTAGGTTAGGTTAGGTTAGGTTAGGTTAGGTTAGGTTAGGTTAGGTTAGGTTAGGTTAGGTTAGGTTAGGTTAGGTTAGGTTAGGTTAGGTTAGGTTAGGTTAGGTTAGGTTAGGTTAGGTTAGGTTAGGTTAGGTTAGGTTAGGTTAGGTTAGGTTAGGTTAGGTTAGGTTAGGTTAGGTTAGGTTAGGTTAGGTTAGGTTAGGTTAGGTTAGGTTAGGTTAGGTTAGGTTAGGTTAGGTTAGGTTAGGTTAGGTTAGGTTAGGTTAGGTTAGGTTAGGTTAGGTTAGGTTAGGTTAGGTTAGGTTAGGTTAGGTTAGGTTAGGTTAGGTTAGGTTAGGTTAGGTTAGGTTAGGTTAGGTTAGGTTAGGTTAGGTTAGGTTAGGTTAGGTTAGGTTAGGTTAGGTTAGGTTAGGTTAGGTTAGGTTAGGTTAGGTTAGGTTAGGTTAGGTTAGGTTAGGTTAGGTTAGGTTAGGTTAGGTTAGGTTAGGTTAGGTTAGGTTAGGTTAGGTTAGGTTAGGTTAGGTTAGGTTAGGTTAGGTTAGGTTAGGTTAGGTTAGGTTAGGTTAGGTTAGGTTAGGTTAGGTTAGGTTAGGTTAGGTTAGGTTAGGTTAGGTTAGGTTAGGTTAGGTTAGGTTAGGTTAGGTTAGGTTAGGTTAGGTTAGGTTAGGTTAGGTTAGGTTAGGTTAGGTTAGGTTAGGTTAGGTTAGGTTAGGTTAGGTTAGGTTAGGTTAGGTTAGGTTAGGTTAGGTTAGGTTAGGTTAGGTTAGGTTAGGTTAGGTTAGGTTAGGTTAGGTTAGGTTAGGTTAGGTTAGGTTAGGTTAGGTTAGGTTAGGTTA
>OX387400.1:10689380-10691049 GCA_947563765.1 Anarsia innoxiella
TGCTGGTCTCTTTTGTCACCTCCTGCCCTCCATATCGCAACCTCACCTTCCGGTCGCTAAGGTAGCTATCTATCACTCGCCTCAAATTTAATGGACATTTTTCCTCAGCCAATCTAGTTCTTATGGCTGGCCACCACGCGCTGTCGAAGGCCCCCTCTATATCCAGTGAAATAAGCGTAACAATCTTCTTTTCGGATAACTTAGAACGAATGTACTGCATGAGGGTATAGAGGGAGTCTTCGGTGCCCGTTTGTGGCATGAACCCGTATTGGCGAGTACTAATGGTCCGCAGAAGATGAAATTTGAGGCGCGCCACAAGCATCTTCTCATACACTTTCCCAAGGACAGGCAAAAGCCCAATAGGCCTGTACGATTTGGGAACAGTGTATGATTCCTTTCCAGGCTTTTTCAAGACAGCTACCACTGCCTCTTTCCACGGTCTTGGGAACAGGTGGTGTAGCAGGCATTTGTTCAACAGAGCCAAAAAGTACTGAGGGTCACTGTTTATGGCGTGCTCGCAGATATCGGCTGTAAAGCCATCTGCTCCGGGGGCCTTTTTGGGGTTGAAGGATTTCACAGATCTCTCCAGTTCGCTGAGTGTAAATGGTGGATCATGGGTTTCATCATGATCCGTGCCATTTACACGATTTGCTAACTCTCTGGTTTGCAGATGGTCTGGGTTATCCTCTTCCTCGTGGTCCCCGGGGTAGAAAGTATCTGCGAGCCACTCCGCTGATTCCTTCGCACTCAGCGTTCTTCCTTCCCTCTGCAGTGGCAGGTCTTCCTCCCTTTTAGCTGTCCTTCCCATTATCCTGTAGATCCCCTCCCACACTCCTTCCCTAGTTTGCTTCCCACAAAACTCCTTCCAACTATCCGTTTGAGCCTTTTCAACTGCTAATTCATACTTTTCTTTTTCTTTCAGGTACTTCCGGACTACTTCGGGTCTTCGTGTCGGCGCGGCGTTCCGGATTCTCCGCTTCCTGGTTGCGACGCTTTTCTTCATCTCTGCGAGTTCTTCGGACCACCACGGCAAGGTAAGTGTCTCTGTTTTCTTTTTGTTCGGTATTGTCTGTCTGCATGTGTCTGTTATTGTCTGTGTATATGTCTGTATGGTCTGTTCCAGCTGCTCTGTATTTGTTATGTCGTCTAGTCTGTCTGTCGTCAGTCCGTTCTCTGTCATAAGGTGGTTCAGTTTCTCATGAAACTGATCCCATCTTGCTTTTTTAGTGTTGTAGAGTCTTGTCGTCCGTTCAATGTCAGTCCCTTTTGTCTTTTCCAGGTTTATATTGAATGTTATGCCGTTGTGGTCCGAATTCGTCAAGGCTTCATCGACCTTCCAGTCGCTCACAAGTGCCATTATATCCATAGTCCCGGCCGTCACGTCCACCCAGCTATGGTACCTTTTACCTCCCCTTATAGTGTCAAAAGTGGGCACGTCTCCGCAGTTCAAAACTTGTAGTGCCAATTCTTCGAGAGTTCCGCTCATTTTCTCGCCTCTGCCGTCCTCGGTTGGGCTACACCACCAGGTGCTCTTCGAATTTGCATCGCCACCAATGACCAGCCTATGTGGACCATTCCAGTTCACTATTCTGGTGAGATGCTCCAAGTAGGGATCCAGTGGTTGATCGGGCTCAAAATAGTAAGATACCAGGGTCAAACTCCAGCTTTT